>CM051387.1:19738930-19763930 GCA_028015245.1 Cardamine occulta | reverse complement strand
CGTAAAAAATCGTTGATTTCGAAAACGAATCTGTAACTAAGATTAAACAAAAGAAAAAAGAATCTGTAACTTTTGTAAAATAACAATTGTGCTGCAAAGAAAAATAAAATAGGGGACTTAAAATATGGGCCAGCATGTGTTAAGGCTTATATAATACATCCTTTTCGGGAAAGAGAATGGATCGTTGGCCCAGATGGCCGTTGTATCTGGACGATTGGAGGGTGTTTTCAGGAGTACTATCAGCCGTCAGATTTAGATCTAAAAGCTAGTCAAAACAAATGAAATTAAGAGCGACTTTAAATTTGAGGTTGGCAAAACCTCAAATTTGAGGTTTAAGGATATTTACTTCCAAAAGTAAAACTTTAAATTTAATTTTAAAATTTTCTAATTTTACATTATAATCTTTATTATTTATAATAATTTATTAAAATCTTAAAACTTTTATAAATAACAATAAAACATATATTAAAATTATTACAAACATTATTAATTAATAAAACATTAAATTATAACAATAAAATTACATTAAAAATACAAAAATAAAATTACAAATTACAAGTACAATATTAAATTATTAAACAACATTGTTTCCATAATAATTCCATATATGATCAACCAATGCATTTTGAAGTGATAAATAATTCTTTTTATTTTTTATCTGTTGATTACGAGATAAAAATTGTTGAAATATTTTTATTTTTATATTTTAATTTTCAGTTTAAGATATTTATTTAATAATTTAATATGTGAAAACTAAATTTTTAAAGACTAAAATGATAAATAAATAAGTTAGTAAAATTAATTATAAGATAGATAATTAAAAGGATTAAAATGTAAAAGAATATGAAACTTCAAATTTGAGGTTTTGAAGTTGCTTTTTAAGGACAAAAAACTTCAAATTTGAGGATTTCAGGTTTTTTTTTTGAGATGTTCTAAAGAAGCGTTGATGAGGGTAGTTCGGGAATTTAATTTTCTTACTTTTTGGTGCAGTCAACATTGACGAAATTACCCACGTCAGCATACTTCAAGTTTTCAACTGGTCAAGCACTTTTTTCAATCTGGTCAAAACACATTTACTGTTCCACTTTCCACGTTTATTTTTATTGAGGAATTTGAAACTACAGTATATGGTATTTTTCATGACGATATAGTTTGGTGAAATAGGTTTTCGATTATTATGTATATAAATCTTTTATTTTGTAATTTTGTGAAGATGAAGAGAAGCAAGGACATTGTTGAGTTCATGGTCAGGTGCTCAAGGTACCTCTACACACTATGTGTCTTGGATTAAGAAAAGGCCGATAAGTTGAAGCAGTCTCTTCTTTACTAATAAAACCTAATGATATCTTCAGGTTCGTGCATATAATTGAGGTTCATCTACTAGTTTAGATTGGTTCTGTCTCCAGGCAAAGAAGTATATCTGAGAAAAAATCTTAGAAAGTCAAATTGACTTTGTTTGTTTAGAGCATTAAGCTGACTGTAAGCAATTTGTTCATTGTTTTGATAGGAAGTTTGGGTTAGAAATTAGGAAATTGGTGAAGTTGTATCCATTAACTTTTAAGATGTAAATTTAATTACAATGTGTGAGGTCATCTTTGATTCAAATTCTATGTTGGTGGATCAACATTCAATCAAAAAGAAATAATAACAATACTTCCAATTGGATGAAAGATTAAAAGACTAAACGAATAACTAGAGTAGAACTTCTATAAATTAATACTCGATAAATTAATAAAATTTACTTGTTCCAAGTCGGGTCGGTGTAAAAATAAACAGATAATAAAATAATAATTTTTTTAGAATTTCTATGTAAATATATGGTCTCATTAATAACATAAATTAATAATCATGTAAATTTTCATATATATATATATAAAGACAATATAATTTTATTTTTATGAATCTATGTTAGAACTCATAAATAACTTTTTTATATAAAAAAATATTATGTTGTATTTCAAACTATATTATTATTATAATACTCTATAAATTTTTAAATTATAAATATGCATAATTTTTATTTCAATAATTGTATAGACGGTTTAAATACGACAATTAAGGTTACTAATTATAAATTTAAAATTTATGTTAATTGTTTATATAAGCGAGTTCATCTATGAGATTTGTTATTTATTATCAAAATAATTTAATTTTCTTTTAAATTTCAAACATTTAAGTCCAAAACTATTAAAATTTATAATATTCAATACATTAATTTTATTTAGATTCAAAATTTTTAATTTATTTATTTTTAATTTTTGACAAAAAATCTCTATAAATTAATAAATATTATTTTATACATAAATTAATAATACTATAAATTAATAAAATATCATGGTTCTAACATTATTAATTTATAGAAGTTTAACTCATAATAAAAACACCCCAAAACCCTAAATATTGCAACAGAGTAGGCAAAGGAAACTGACACAGAGAAAGAGAAAAATATATAATAAGGACCCTACCAAAATTTTCTATTGAGTTCCCCACACAACTTTAACACCGTCCAAATCAAACAACTCAACTTTTCTCATCTCAATCCCAAAAAATGCCTTGTGACCCCCTTAGTTTTTGTCCTCCTCCTTAGCCTCTTCTACGGCTGCTTCCTCCTTAGCCTCTTCTACGGCTGCTTCCTCCTCTTCCTTCTTAGCCTCTTCTACAGCTGCTTCCTCCTCTTCAACTCCTTCCTCAGATTGCTCAGTGCTTCAATATTCAAAGACAAAATAATCCAAGAGTAAGATAACATGCTTACAAGTTTATAACTTCCAGAGTACTCTACCACACTAATTAAAAAACAGAGTTTTGAAAGAAGCATGGGATGCCATACATAAAAAGCAGAAAAAGGACTTCATTATTTCTGTCTTCAACACATCAACTTTCATGTAGTATTGTAGTTTCTTCTATGAATGCATAACCGAGAGGAGCTAACGACACCAAATTTTGCAAATTTAAAACTAATCTCAGCTTTTAATTACTACAATAATGTACTCATCCATGACACATATTCATCAAGAGCTACTGTTAATTATAGAATATATGAATCCACATATCTCACAAAGTTCACAATTTCTTAGACCCATATCAAAATATTTCTCACGGACACTAAGAGATCATAACCACATAAGCTAGCTAAAAGCAAGCAAACTAAAGAAACGAATCAACTAAGTTTTGTAGCCAAAGAAGATACCTTTTCCTCCAACTTCTTTCAGTACGGTCGTCTTCCTTACGGCCATTGCCAAGACCAAACCCAATCTTCCCTGGAGACCTCTCTTCAGGATTCTCAATGGCGTCCTTTAACTTGCCAGCCTCGAGCTTCTCCTCAATCTCTTTCCAGTCTTGGCCTTTCTCAGCCAGAACCTCTTCCCTAGGTCTGGCATTCCCAAAAGGATTAGCACCTTTAGGTCTCTCTACTGTGACCGTCACCGGACTTTCCGGCTTCACAACTTCCACAACGGTCACGGGAAGTGTACGGGGCTGTAACACCAATCTCGGCCGTGAGGTTGCGCCACCGCTCGGTGGTGGTACGCCGTTTGATCCGCCGCTCTCTTCTCTTCTCCTCCCCCAAGTGTCCGAATCCGAACCGCCGCCGTATTGAGAATCCCGGTTCCTAGACAAGGATTCAAAACTTCCCCTTTTCTCGAATCTATCAGCACCGTTGGTAGAGACGAATCTCCGAGACTCCGATGGCTTAGAGGAGACCCAGCTATCGACTTCATCAGCCTTTGACTGAGACAAAGATTCGAAGAATCCTCCTCCGCCGCCGCCAACTCTCTCTCTCCTCTCAAATCCGTTTCCACCAATTGGTTTCTTTGCGGCGGCCCAGTTATCATTCTCATCGGCACGCGACGGACCCGAATCTCTAGCAGAGTCCCTATCCCTATTGAAGCCACCGCCTCTCCTCTCCCCATCTTCGGAAACCCTAGACGAACCCCACCTCGAATTGGAAGAGTCATCTCCATAACGATTGGCACCATAGCTCCGGAAACCGCCTCCAAGCTTAGATCTATCGAGCTCCTCGGCGGAGCGTTCGCGTGGACCGGTTGGAAGGGAGACGAGTTCAGCCTGAGTGAGGCGCTCGATCTGAGGAGCAGGCGCAGCCTTAGCAGAGCCGTAGGAAGCGAATTCGGCGAGAGATATGGTTTGAGGCTTCTTTTTTTTCGTTTTAGTGGTGGCCGCAGCGGCTAACGAAGGAAAATCAGTCTGACTGGAGGGAGGGGCTTGTTTCTGAAGCTCAGCTTCGTGTTCTTCAGCTTCAAGAGCCCACGCACCGGGCTTTGCCCAAGCAGATGATGATACAGCAGCCGCCATGATTGATTGTTTCTTCTCTTCTTCTTCTTCTCTCTTTTGCTCGATTGTGTGAATGGTTCTGCTTCTTTCCACCTCACCGAATCTCAGACTTCCTTTTTTTATACTCTTTTTATTTTATTTTGGGTTTTGATCCGACGGCTATGATTTTATCTCATCAAATAGGGTTTTATTATTTTCCATTCCTTCACCTACAAGGACATAGATTGTTGAATCAAATTAGTAAAATCTCTTTCAATATTAGAATAATGAAAGTCAACAATAATGGGAAATATTTCTTACACAATGATAACAAATCTGTACTAAGAAAAAGACAATGGACAATTTTGTAAAGAGATAAACCAGAAAAAGGTGAACATTACAAAACTATCAAGTATAGACATACATAAAGCTACATTCTTTCCCACTAGAGATATGTTAACTTTGAGGGACAAAAGGTTAATTAATTTCCTAATACTCAGGACTGTACAAACTTGTCAGATGTTCTTCGTCAAAGCTCTTCCCTGAATCTTGCCATCTCATTCTTCCTGAAGAAGCTTGTTCCTCTTCTTTCGTGGCATGTAGTATAACTGTTCCTGTCAGCACTGTGATGAATCCACAAACCTCCGAGGCTATGCTCTCTGTGTTTTGCCCATACCAGTCCTGTTTACAAAGTGATACATTAAACTGTTTTTTTCTCTCATAAGACAATCTTGACCATTAATTAATCATGTAGTTAAAGTGTATCTACCTTGAACATGATCGCACTAGCAACAATTGTGAGGGTTGTGAACATCACATAGTAGATTGGAGAAACTATTGCTGCGTTGAATGTGTCCAGCGCCTAGTGAAACAAAACATATTACTAGTTTTAACCATACAGAGATACAAGTACAAGTTTCTTCTTACCTTGTTGAGGTAAATCATTTACATAACCACACAGATTGTTGCAACCATGACAAAAAACCAAGTCTCTGGATACCAAATCTGGTTGATCCCCTCCAATGTTAACTTTATCGCAATCCCCACAGCCTTAATGCTCATAACCTGTTTAAAATAACTACCTACCTTTTAGAGAGCAAAGAAAAAGGGGAAAAATAGAGGTTGAAACTAAATGCAAGATGCTTACTGTGAGAGAACCCATCAATGAACAAATTCCAATATAAACAAGAATGTTGGTTTGGCCGCAGAGAGGTTCACAGTAGAGAATCAAAGCCAGGACAATAGACATTGATATGGCTACGTAAATTAGAAAAGCTGTCTCATACAAACCAAACAGAGAAAACAAATATGTTAGATAAGACAACACAGAATGTGTGTTGTTGTAAGAGAAAGGGAGAAAGAGAGGAACCTGGTTGCATTGCTAGTTTCCAGATTTGTTCAACAGAATTGGGAGTCTGCTCCTGAGGTGCGTGAATGACGATCATAACTGAGCCCACAATGCAACAAACACATCCCCAAACTCCCATTTTCCTAAGTTTCTCGTTTAAAAGGAAATGTGCCAAAACAGCACTAGAGATATATCAGGGAGAAAAATTTAAGAGGTTAGTCAGGGTCTAATGTTGATGAGAAAGCACCGAAAGATGTACATACATACAAAGAAACATATACCTGATGATTATACTTAATGCACCAAGAGGAGTGACTAGAACAGCGGGTGCATAAACGTAAGCCACAAAGTTTGCAATTTCTCCAAAAGTCACTGATTTACAATTCAATTTTATTAGAATGAATGTAAACAAACTAGTCCTAAAAGAGAGAGATGGAAAGGGTAAACTCACTTGTCAACAAGCCAACCCACCAAAGTGGCTCTAACAAATAAGTATAACCTCCAAAGCCTGCATCACCAAGCAACTCATTGGAAACATTCTCAATCAAATCCATTGTACCAAACAAACTAACTAACTCGAAATTTTTATATTACGGCAAAATCCTCAAGGAGCTAAGCAAAATAAAAGAGATAAAAAGGAAACGAACCAGCTCGGGTACCATTAGCAGCAGCACGCTTGAGACCTTTCTTCTTCAAAATGAAGCTCGAACCTATGAATACACTCGACGACACAGCTAATACCAAACCAATCTCATTGTCCGACAACATTCTTCTTCTTCTTCGAATCAGAAAAGATACAATCCAATTCAGGCAAATTCTCCGTCTGAATGGTTGTTGTTATCTGATTGTTAATTTGATGAGCATCCCAGAAAAAAAAGAGAGAGAGAGAGAAGCAGAGGATTTTGCGTTGATGTGAAAATTCTGAATTCAAATTGGGAGAGAGAAAAGACAAGTTCCCCCTCCTCTCCCCAGACGACAGCTCATGCTATTTCCTCGTCTTGTCGGAATATTATTACTTTTCATTTTAAATTAATCTGCTGCTTCGCGGACCACCTTAAATCAAGAGATTTAAACATTTGGTCGAATCGCAGCATCTGATTATTTCCATACATAAATGATAAACCATTAAGAACAAAACTTGATTGATTTATATATTTTGTTCAGCGATTTATTCTGGGTTATAACAATAGTATTATAAAAATGGGCGGACGTCTTCTTGCACACGTATTGACTTCTTTTGGCTTCCGCCCAATTTTTATTCTGAAATCTGAATTAAACACATGCGTCTTTGCTGGCTGCAAGATGACTTGTCCCTTGTCATTTCTATAACGATTACGGTTTGTTTGGGGCCTGATTTGATGGGCCAGCGTTTAGGTGGAAAATATAAAAGGCCCACTAAAGTTATCTGTCATATTTTCCCTCTGGTGTAGAGTAGAGGATGATAAAAACATAACAATGTCATTATTTATGGATAGTTAATAAGGTGATCAAACTGCGGGCAAACTTATGACTAGTAATTAAGAAAACCATAAGCAGAAACACCACGACGATGCTAACTTAAGAGAGCTGGCCACTATCGGCGACAACCACCGGCTTCGATGGCTTTCCAGACGACGATCCGACCTTCTCGATCGCCTTCACTACGTCTAAGCCTTCCACGACCTGCCCAAACACCACATGCTTACCATCGAGCCAATCGGTTTTGACGGTGCAGATGAAGAACTGAGATCCGTTCGTGTTGGGACCTGCGTTAGCCATCGACAGGATTCCAGGACCTGTGTGCTTCCTCTCGAAATTCTCATCCTCGAACTTTGCCCCGTAGATCGACTCACCTCCTGTTCCGTTCCCGGCCGTGAAATCTCCTCCCTGGCACATGAAATTAGGGATCACTCGGTGAAACGAAGATCCCTTGAAGTGAAGGGGCTTCCCGGCACGGCCAACTCCCTTCTCTCCGGTGCACAGAGCTCTGAAATTGTCAGCCGTCTTCGGAGTCTTATCGGTGTACAACTCCATCACGATCCTTCCCGCTGGCTTGCCATCGATGGTCATGTCAAAGTAAACCTTAGGGAACGCCATTGTTACTCTACTTCGGAGAAATGTCAGATCTCTAAGGGAAGACTCAGTCTGATTTTTTTTTGTTGAGGATGAAGGAGGGTTTGGTATTTATAGCCCAAGGGAAGCGGCGAATATCTCCAGATAAAGATAGTCGCCATGAGATTAGTAATACACGTGGAAAGATCTCAACGGCTTCACAATCTAAACTATGGTTAGGTTAAAGTTTGACCACCGGTTAATTAGGAGTCAGTCAGTGCGTGAAGTAGGATGAGAGTATCTCAGACTTTGGCATATGCCCCTGCAACAACGTGCCACACGTGTCTCTCTACTATCTGAAACGTTTCAAACCACCCTACATTTCAATAACGTCCCCATAATTTATCTGAAAATATCTCTTCACATTTACGGTTTTAAATTACTTTGAAAACGTCATTTCTGTATATAATTTTACAAATTGACGTTGAAAGTATATTAATATAATTTAGTAAAAAATAACGAATATACATTAATATTGTATTGTACATGCATATTTGCCAAAGATTTATTCATGTCATGCGTAAAAATCCTCGTGAATCACAAGACAGGCAATCAAGAGAACAGTGAGATTCAAAAATCAGAAATAACTAGAATAGTGATTATCAAAAGTTGAACACGATTATTCGCAGGTGCACTTTCTGCGGTCTAGATTTAGAGAGAACCAATCAAAAGAATTTGTTGAGGTACAACGAGCGGCACAAAAGGAGTGGACAGCATAAGCCGAACATTTTTAAAGAAGAATATATTTATACAAAACATATAATAATATTGACTAACATATAGTCATATACCAATGGTGCAATAGCCGGTTCACAAGCGCTCGCATCAAATTATGAAGGAATCTAAACCATGCGTACCAGGCTCAAGCCCGGTTCTCTGGAATCTCATGTTAATTTCTTCCCTATAGCAAACCGGAATACAGAAACGCAGCTATTTTCTTGAGTGAATCCATGGACGGTTCTAAGTACGCATGCGCTTCGGCAGCTGATCGAGAGAGAAACAAAACAAAACAACTATCACTTTTTTTTCCTCCTGCAACTACAATTGTATTTAAATTGATGGGGTAAATCCCCGATGCAAAATAGCCTTGTCAGGAGAAGGGAAGAAACAGTTGTTGTTGTTACCTTTGACTAGCTTTTTCAAGTCTTTTGAGAAGTTATCCACGCGCCCAAAAACAGGATGGATCCTGCAAACCTGAACAACACAGAGTTCCAAGTATAACGACATCTCTGTCGTTTTGAGCAGTAAAAGGCACAACTTCTTTGCTTCATCAGGAACCTCTTTGGATCTGTAATTATCACAAAGCTCAGCAACTATCGCGGTGGATTGGTCCTGCAATTTTAAAATACACATTGTAGTACCACACGCAGAGAAGAAAATATGTACAAGTGTTCTTGCTCTTGACTCATCGTACCTGTAGACCGTGTAAAATCTCTGGCTCTGGAAGCTCGGGGAAATTAGCAAGATCCACATATCCCACTTCCTCTGCCCGTTTAACAACACCCTCTGCTTGTAAACACAGAAAATTCAACAAGAGAGAAGCCACTCTATAAATCTGTATTGCAACTGAGTCTGAAAAGTGTGATTGAGGAACTGATCCAGGATGTTTTGTCGTTTGTCCCCTGACAACTAGAGCAGTTGAGATTGATACAGCAGTGAGCTTGGGTTTCTCTACACAAACTAAGGGTGCTAGGGCAAACCATCCATGTTTGCTGTTGATGAATGACTGTCTTTTGCAGGAATCAAACTCTTCTTTCACTACTGGAGGGCATAACAGATTTGATGTTTGGCTCTGAGACTCTCTCAGGCGTTGAGCGCCTTTGCTGATAAAAGCCAGGAGATGTATCGTCATTTCTCTTAATGGAGAATCCATCTGCTTCATAATCTTTACCCACGGTCTATAATGGCTTGCTAATGCACACATCAGAAGGAGAGTATGCTCGGTTTCTCTCAGGTAAGCAAGGGAAGTCCATGTCCGTTGAGTTCGGGGTCTCACTTTGTCACAATCATCAGAAGGAAAATCCGGTGCAGCGAGATAGTATGAGATCATGTAACCTTTCTCAGAGAAAAAGTAAGATATGACACTCTCTACAATATCAGTACCGGCAGAAACAGATCCTAGGGAATGAACCATGGCAGTAACCACAGCCAAACCATTTCCCCAGATATGCTGTGGTTTTTCTGTCTTTTCTAGCAGCGAACCCTTTTCATTGTCAGATACCAAAGTAGACATTCCATCTGGAAACTCCATGAACAAAGCTCTTAGAGTCGAGAAAAATCCAGAATTTAGAAGCATATGAGCACCGCCATAAATTTGAGCAATAGTTAAGAAAAATTTCAGTATTGCTGAAACGGATGCCGTGGATTTCTTATCCTGAAGCTGTAGAATAACATACTGCAAGGGGAGATGACTCTGTATAATAGGGAACCATGTCTCTGGCGTCAAAAAATTTCTGAGAATCAAGTCTACCGTGGTCAGGCAGAGAGTCAAGTACTCGGGATTCCCCATGAAGTTGCAGAGAAGGGGTAATAATCCAATTGTAATATCAGATATTTCTGCAAAATCTTTGGCTGGCACCAATTGTCCCATGCCACTCGAGTCTGAGCTGTCTGAACCAAAACCCACAACCAGGAGCAGCACCTCGAGCAGGAGGTTTATAGTCTTCTTCAATATAACATTTGAATGCCTCAAACTACTAAGGATTTTGAGGCCAGGCCCAACATTTCTCAAGACAAGTGCACAAATAGATAATGACAGATTTTTCTTTGCAGATTTCAAGAGGCGGGATAGCAAGTCTGCCTGTGCTGTAAGAATATCAAACACAATCTTGGGTGCATCCCAGAGAGAGGCAAGTGAATCAACCGTGGTGCAGAATTTTCGGCACATTTCATCAATGCTTGTAAGAGTGACTCGCGAAGGGACTTTCCTTTCCACAGCCGCACTTTCTTTAAGAGACTGCACATAAGTTGTAGCACTTAGATAGTTAAATGTATCTATATCATGAATTAAGATCCCAAAACAGGGGCATACAACATGTCTACTGTGTAGTACGTTTGAGTCAGTTATCAACTAAACGTTCAATGCTTGAAAGCCAGGGTAATCTAGCCCATAATTGTATTCTGATGAGATAAGTCATATTAAAGAGCAAGTTTCTTAGTTTCAGCAAAGCTAATTAGAGCAAAGAAACTTACATTATCCTCATAAAGTATCAAGACGGAAATCAATGCATGCAAAACAGAGAGCCGCGAAGTTGAGAGTAAAACCACTGAGTTTGCCCTCTGCATGTAACTCAACATTTCCTCTGCCGTAGTTTTAGATGTCTTCCACTCGGAGAAATCCCAAATATCAATACTTAATTCCATCCGTATTTGCTGAGTGTCAAACAAGATTCTGTCCCCCAAAGCCATATTTGTGTCCTTAGTCTTCTGTTTGTATTTCTCCCAAAAGCTCGACTCGAGTAGAAACTGGAAAAGCTCTTTAAATGGACCAGTTGGGATGTCACGACCCTCAAGTTTTCCTTGTAGATGACAGTATAGATCGCTGAGAATCAAAGGCATCAACTCCTTTCCTCCCCTAGCGATAGAATCCAGTAAATTATAAGTCAAACGCAACAGTATGATAAAATCTTTTAATAACCTGAGACCGAATGATTAAAGATACAAGGAAAAACATGCTGACAGTAGATTTAAGATAGATAAATACGTTACTGAATTGGAAATTAGCAAAGAAATGCTGGGAAAGCTAAGTAAAAACGTAAGAAACGATGGTCTTACCCATAACCAAGTTTTGAATATTGTGCCAACAACTCAGAAAAAGCAGGCTGAGCACAAAGCTGTAAGCATGTTGTTAAATAGGGATCAGAATCAGAATCAGAAATAGGCATGTTGTTGAAAGAACCAAAGGTATAGATCGAACCAAAAGAAAGGAACATACCATTTCTAATATGAGTTTGATCTTCCCAACTAAAACCATAGACAATGCTCCCGCCCCAGATGTTTCCAGTTTCACAATTAAATGCACAATAAGTAAAATAGCAGCAACCTATCAATGCAGAAAATGAGCAACATTTAAAACTTCAATTACTATTTCTGAAAGATGGAGCAACTAACTAAAAGGTGGAAAGTGTGGTGAAACTCTACTGCTCATGCTTTATAAGTAAAACATGCATACCAGACAGAAGATGAATGAGGAACAAATGCACGAACACATAAATCTCGATGATAATAAGAAGACCAGGTCAAAGAAATGCATGCCTTTGCTTGGAAGTTTATTTCAATTTCACCATCTAAAGAAGAAACTGACTGGACAAGGCCATCCAAAACAGACACGTCACACCATTTTGAAAAGACAGCCTTGGGATCTGAGTCAGCTGCCCAGATTAATTTGGGTGGAGGTACTGCATTATTTGTCTTCCCTTTCGGCTCCACATATTGTTTCTTAAGTGATTCCGCAAACAGCAACTTCTTGTTCAAAAACATGTTGCAAGCCATAATTTCCAAAACAGAAGAGTGACACTGATATTTCACAAACAATTTAGAGATTTCTTCCTTGCCTAAACTTCCAGCTGCCAAATCTTTTAGCTTAGACGCCTGTGATATAATGTTGGAAAATTGCTGCCACAATTTTTTTGACGCCTTAAACGGTTCCAACATATTAGCGTATTGGCCAGCCTCTTGCCAAAGGGTTTTCAGGAAATCCAGTAAAGTCAGTAATATATCTGTGTATCTGTAGAAAGTGCATCAGCATAAACATTACAGGCCATCTAGAAGATTTCATATAGAAACTCAGTGTATTTAGAAGACAGAATGAAAAATACTCAGCTTTTGACGTACCTATCAACAAAATCGGTTGCTCTCTCTACATATTCCAGGATAGTGTGCAATAAGCGAGATTTACAAGCCCAGTCAGGAACTGAAGAGGCATCATTTCCTGAATGCTTTACGTTTCCAGCATCTGAGTCTTCATTTGAATCAAATATAGCAACTAAAAGAGCAGGCTGGAGAAATTAAAATCAAACAAGTTTTCAGTACAATGGAACTGGAGAATCAAAATGGTTTTAAGAAGATTGATTGCGTAGCACAAACAGCCCCAAAGGCCTATGACAAGAAATTGAAAGAAATACTGGGAAGCAACCTGATATCTTGCTGCAACAGTTAGTAGTTTCATGGAGGCAACAACTAGATCTTCATTTGGTCCCAATAGATCAAGTACAATCTGGCTAACCGAATTTCTTAAATCTGTAATCTAAAAAGAAAACTATAAATGATCCTTACATATAGACAGCAGAATATACTACATGAACATAAAGAGATAGCAGATAAGAAAGATATAAATCTAACCTGTTTATCGTCTAGACCAAAGCCTGCATTGCTTATCATATTGAGTTGTGATGCTTCGGCCAAGGCAAATAACTTTGAAAGCACTTTAGCAGCACCAACCTGTATAGTCTGCAGGAAATATATGGTTTATAGACACGTGATTGGTCAAAGCATGACTTCTGCGAATTAGGATTAAGTTCATACAGGATTGCGGAAATAAGATATCATTGATGTGATAGCTGCAACAACTGGGGTTGGTTTTGTTGTAGACGACAGCATGGCTTGATGAAACACAGGAAGACCAGAATGTGTACCCTGCAACAACTTATAGCAAAGTATCAACTTCCACAATTACCAGAAGGAAAACAAGTATGACCAACCACATACATTTAAGTGAGAGAAGAAGATGTTCAAACATTATAGCTAGCCAAAGCAATCTTCAATGAGTTTGCATTATGTTAGCAAAACTACAACTGTAAAGAGTCTGATCAAAGGTTTAAAAAATAAAGATCTTCAATAAGAAAAAGTGAACAATGGCTATTATCTCTTTTGGGATGTACTTGCGAAAGCTTTTAATAAGGTCAAGGGCAAGACAGAAAAAGTGAACAATCGCTATTATATCTTTTGGGATGTACTTGTGAAAGCTTTTACTAAGGTCAGGGCAAGACAACGCTTTTACCTCAGAATATTGGGAGAGTGTGATGTCTAAAACATCCAAAACAGAGACTATGGCAAGTTGCCATCCTTCAATCTCTGCTGGTTCAATAAGACGGCTTGCACAAAGGTTCTGTCACCATGAAACATATCAGGAAATCAATTAAAGCATATCATAAGAAAGTAGAAGAAGACTATTTTAAAGCATATCCAAACCTCTAAAGTTTGTGTAGTCGTACAAATGATTCGGAATAGAGCGCTGTGAACAGAAACATCGTTCAGCAAAATATTAAGGAGAACATCCCTCAGCTTTGTTGAGAATTTGCTGAATCTAAGACACGTTTTCATCACATCAATAACCTGCGGAAACCGGACAAAAAAAGACAAGATATATAAAAAAAAATCATGCTAAGAATCCATTGACTCTAATTACCATGTTAACAACCATTATGTCAGTAGGTAACAGATAGCTATAGCTAGTAATTAACGACAAACCTTTAGTGTCACTTTCCAACGCATATTTCCATGATTGTATTTCCAATACTCATGACTAACAAGAATATACTGTAACGAGAAAATGATTAGAGCAAAAACTACATCAGTCTCTAGTCCCCCCTCCACAAGTTGCATGGTAAATTCCAGAACTGCAAGATATAGAAACAAATTACATTAGTAATAAAGGTGTCAGGCTTAATATACAGAGAATCAAGACATATCCTACAACTGCGAGCCCACAGTCCTTCAGATTACGCTCTCAACAAATTCTGCCACAAACTTGCCTGATATAACCAATGGGCAGCTCGTATCATTCTTCTCGCAGTCAATCAAGATCATCTTTGCCAGTTTCCCAGAGAGCGACCAAGACCCGCTTGTTTATTTAAAACAAAGGAAAGAGCAAGAATGACGTCAAATCATCACAAACTAGAAAGTCTAGAATGCAACCAGATAATGCACAGCGATGAAAAAAGAAGTTAAGCAGCTTTGTCCATTAAGTCTTGTTTCTACAAAGAAGTCTTCCCCAAAATCAAAGCTTAAAAACACTAAAACCAGTACTTTCAACAATGAGCCTTCTTAGAAACAACAGGAGTGTGACATATATTCCCAGTGATTAGTCAATAACTTCGATTCATGGCTAGATCTACGAAGCTTTCATGTGAAAGTTTGTCTTTTCGAGATAAGCATATCAAGTGTTGCTTACAATCTGTTAAATATTGCTTCATTGTGGATAACCAATGATTCAAAATGAAATGAAAAAACAACAATCTTCTAGGCTTGGTGAACTTCTATGAGTAAGTTCTATAACTATTGATATATTTGAAAATTAACTAACTAAGAAATGAGGACACTGTAAGTGAGATTTGCAGTCTAACCTAAATGAAATATTGTAGCCACTGGCTGGGATGCCTGACCCTGAAGTCATGTCAAATATGTTTGCCTTTAAGACCATGGGAGCAACATTTGACGGGGAACTGCTCAAAGCGAAAATAAAGTTAGCTATCAATGTTCCAGAGAGAACTGATACCGAGTTCTAAAGTAAATCATATGACAAGATACTGCACAAGACTAGAAAAGGAATACCGAAGAAAATATTTGATAACCAAAACAACAAGAGAATAAGCATCACAAAATTACCTTCGCAGTAGCTTAGCTAAGATATCAATAGCCATTGCCATCACAGCAGCACCGCCGGAGTCAGAAGTCAAGCTTCTGACAGAATTGCAAATTATATCAACCACCCTGAAAAAAAATACAAAGATAACATCTCATTTCAAGCACTCTGAGAAGAGAACATAGCATGTATGAAAGAAATAAAATGCAAATACTTCACCTCACATCACTTTCCATATTCCCATTCACATAAGATTCGTGTACATAAAAGAAGTGGCTTATATTCAGTAAGGAGAAACATACGGCCTGAAATCAATTTACAGAACCTGCTCAGAGAAGGAGATATATGGATGCATATTTTACGACATAAGAGACGTCCAAACATAGAGCTTAAATTCAAATTTTGAAAAAATGGTCAAGAGAAAAATTGATTAAAAGGAATACAAGGCCATACTCTATATCATACAATACTAAAGCAGTCCCTACTTCATAAACCTGGATAAAAATGACGATGAAGCAATGCAGTTACCTTGTTAAATGTCACCATCCGACGAAGCAGCTCTAGAGTCACAAAAGCTTGACGATTGTTACCAGTGTAGAGTCCATTGGCCAAATGGATGATTAACACTGTTATGCCGGATAGTGAATACTTGAAAAGAAAAATGTATTTCATGAATCAGTATATCTCAAATTAAACCAATTAGCAGCAATGAAACCATTAAAAAAAAAGATAACAGTAGAGGAGTCTTCTTTGTGAGTATGGTTTTCAAATCAAGATTATGATGTGATATCACTTACCTCCCACCGCACAAGGCCAGTATTTTCACTGATTATTCTCAGAATTTTCCCACGAGTATTGCTGGGAATAACTAAACCTTCAAGACCTGGAATATGCAACGGCCAGGAAGTTTCAACAAGTTGGGGGACATCATCCGCTAGAGAGTCACTAGTAATATCAAATAAGGTTGATATCCCGACTGATTTATCCAGAAAGTTGTACCTGCACCAAGAGCACAGCAGATTACAGCGGGATGATGGTTAACAACCAGTAAATAAGAAATTCTTCACTGAGTCAAGAAAGGAAGCTTAGATTGATGTGTACAGAGTATCTTGCATTTATGCAGAACATTTCTCTAGTCTAGATGAAAAGTTCCAGATAAAGGTACATAAACGTACAAAGTATATTGTCCAAATTACTACTTACACACATTCAGCAGGCCAACTTCCTTCACTCAGGGACGACAAGAGACGAATGAATTCAGCACTTCTGAATGGGAATTCCCTCTCCAAATCAAAGAGAAGACACCGGATAGGGCCATCAACAAAACTTTTTCGGTCCCAAAACTGACTACAGAGGGACTCCTGAAAATTTAAGGCACGCAATGAGCATTTATCATTTATGGATGTGTAACATAGGGGAAAAAGTTAGCGACAACATGCATAATATATAATTTACCTCTCCTTGATAAACCTTGCAGAGGATGTTCAGTATCAACTCGAGGGTGGCATCTTCCTGCTGCCAAAAATGTAGGGATGAGTGTGATTTTGAAACACTTCATCTAATTTTATAATTTATGGTCTACAATTACAGCAGTTCTACCTGAAGACTGATCTCATAAGACGCAATAAATGCTGAAATAAATGTCCTCAAGACACTACGATAACCAGAGACTGGGCCCTGGGAAGAGTGAAAAATAATGATAGAATCAACATAGGGCGGGATAACATGAACAAAATTTGCAGAGGATTGGTGACATAGAACTCACACCGTTATTTGATATATAAATAAGTGTCAATCTCAAGAAAATACACTAAGATAACTTACATCGAAATCATTCAACATATTACTTTGAAGGATTTCAAGGAAATAGCTCAAGGATGCTGCCTCAAAAGCTTGATGAACATAGCTCACGTGATCAATCTCCTGGTAATCAAGTAAGATTAAATACATATACGTGAACTGTGTGTGTCCTCTGACTAGATAATGGAAGTATTCTCACTTTCATACCATCAGGAAAGGAATTTCCTCCTTCCCAGGAAGTGATGAAATAAGACACAGAAACACTGCCCATGCAAGGACAAGAGGTCCTGCTTCTTTTACTTCAAAAGTGTTGAGGCTAGAGATTGTTGCATCCATCTCTTGGACATCAATAACGGAAAAGACAGAAGTGCCAGACCTTATAAGAAAAGTAGAACCTTTAGGCAATATCGACAGATATTCAGGAGAAAGTTGGATACGGCAAATTGCTGGTTTTGTATCCTATTTGAAGAAATTTTAACTTTATTTGTTCAGTGTTCCTTGCGATTTAGTTAAACAAACCTGAAAGGTACTCCGTCGTGAACCATTTGCAACAGATTCTCCATATCCAACGTTTCTATAAGAATCATCAACAACTGAATTTTTACACGACATGCAGAATGATGTGCTTCAGCTGACACTGCCAGCTTTCTAAAATTATAGAAACCTGAAAGAATTCCCTGCAACACGACACCAATAAGTAAATAAGGTTGGTTACAGAAAAACTGGAACCAGCCTCAGGCATGTGGCTAGTGACTTGAGATACCTTGTAGAAAGAACACAGTTTACTCCATCTTTCTCCATTACAAGTGCAAAATGATTCATGATAAAGAAGGAAAAGAATATCCAAAACCAAAGTGTCCTCAATAAGTGTCTCCTCGGCCCACAAAGTAAATAGATTGACATCCTACCAGAAAATCCAGAGTTAATGGGAATGACAGAAGCAGGAACCTAAAATAGTGGAATCTAATAATAATAATAAATCGAATGAGATGTTAAGAAGGGTAAGGACTCTGAACACATACCATCTGCTGTGGAAAACAAGAGGACAAAAGGTCCTCAAGAACCGATGATTGTTGTCTTTCAAGCCCATCTGAGATCAACTTTATAGCTTTCTCCCTAATAGTATTTTCTTCTCTTGCTGCATATACTGTACAACTACTACAATCAGCCGAAAAACTAGACAGAAACTGAAAAAAGTGTGGATCTAATTTTAGACAAGACCATTGGAAACAATCTTTTGTTTTCTTTGATAGAAACTAAATATACAACTATACATGTCCATATTTTTTAAGACATTAGAAACTAGGAGCGAATGGAAAAAAACACAATTATGACTTACATGCATGTATGAGAATACGCTTTGTACACTTTAGTAGGCACTGACGCTCTATGTAATACTGAAGCAGTATCTTCAAAAATAGCATAGGAACAGAAGGAGAGCAAAAGTGTTAGCAAGAAAGCTGAAGAAAAAAGGGGTGAAAACTTCTTATGAAATAACACTCATAGGCTAAAATATAGAGTATAATGAGCTATAGAACTTACAAGAGAGGATAAAACGCAGAAACAAGTATTTACATCACCTCTAATAACGATGGTCTTTTCATGCTATTTATGTGGCCATAAAAACGACAAGCTCCATAATACAAAAGTAACAAATTACATAAAAGAATGCTAGCATATTCGATCAATATTTCTTGAATTCTTTAGTGATTAATTTAAATCAAAAGCCACAATCAGAGTATTAAAAGAGATCTCCTAACCGAAAAAAACTGGAAACAATCTTAGAAAACTTATGAATTCTAACTCATAGATCATTCCACAAGATTCTATTCATTCAACAAAACCTGATTTATATGCAAAAATGAAAACTCTGAAATTTTCAAAGGAAGCTACTAACCACGTCAACGATATCTTGATCTACCGAGTCAGCTGTTCCATCTTCCTGCTCTATAAATCTTTCGACGAGGATGTATGATTGGATTTCATCTAGATGCTGGCCAAGATTTCAGAAATGTATAAGAACGGTCATTTCCTTTCTCTAGTTTATCAGTGAGTTATTTTTAATTCGAGTTGAATTGAAATTGAAGAATGGAAAAGAAGCAAACCAGATAAGAGCTGACTCGAAGCGCTTTTTCTTTGAATTCGGGTTTTATCAACAATTGGTGCTCCTTGATTTTGACTACATCCGAATTCAAAGCTTCTTTTGATTTCCCACTCGGTGACTTGAACATGGACAGAGTTCCGACGAACCATGCGTGGTTTTCCTCCAACTTCTTCGCCTGAAATTGAGATTAGCAAACCAAAATAGACCCAGCATACGTATTTGAATGTGGGAAAAAGATATTACGATGGGTTGAGGGAGGTCGTCAGAGAGGGATGCATTCTCGATTTCGTTGAGAAGAGAGCTAAACGAATCCCACCAGAGGAACGGATCCACGGATTTAGGGTTCGCCATTGATAGAGCTCAGTGAAGACTACCACTTCCAGAGCGCTTAAACCCTAGAGAGATAGAGAGATAGAGAGATAGAGAGAGAGAGTAGAAGGGAAAATTGAAGTCTTTTGGATTTTAATTTTTTTGTTCCGCGCTTTTCATTTTTACAGCCATTACTTTTTAAGAAATTTATAATACCCAGTGAATAATTCAAATTGGCCCTGTAATAGCACCTTTAATGGGTTTCTTAAGATTAAAACAATTATTAAAACAAAACAAATAATTAAGCTAAGAATCTGTTCTAATTTAAGAGTTTTTAGGATTGTTAAGAACTCCATACGTGTCTGTGTGTGATTGGTCAGACAAAAATATATATATATATATATATCAACCATTGTTTTTTCTTTTCTCTCTCTCTCTCAAATTGTGAAAAAGCACAGAAATCTCTCTAGCAACAATGGTAAATCTAGATCCGTCGAATTGTTTTCAATCACAGTATTTTTTTTTGGCTTACGATTTCTGTTTTTATTTGGTCTGTTTGTGCTCTTTTCCGTCGAGAAGGCGGCGAAACCAATTGCGAGTCCAATTCCGGTGGCGATGTATCCGACTTTCTCGGTGTTTACTCTGGCGATTGGCCTCGTCATTATGGCAATCTTCTTCATGTAAGCTATAATACTCGATCTGATTTCTAGATCTCCAATGTGTAGCGTTTGATGTCAGATTAGTGAAACTGCTCTCGATTGATTAGATAAGCCTTTGATTCATCTGGATCTTCCCAAAGCTTGATTAGACTTTCAAAATTTGTTGTGTTTACTGTATTTGAAGCTTGAAACAACATTGTTACTGTTTACATATGGTTTCTGGTCACAGAGCATTCTCAATTTGATTAGCTTTTGGAAATGTGTGAGCTCTGTAATGCAATCATTGACTCAAAATTTATGAACGTGTAATGTGATTGTCTGTGGAATCAGTCACTAAGTGTAACAAAATGGTCGATTTCGTTGAGACACAAGAAAGTAAGATTGCGTAATTCTCTTTTAAGCAAAGAGCTTCTCGTTGAGATTGTGTAAGATTGTGTAATTCTCGTTTAAGTAAGATTGTGTAATTCTCGTTGAGCCACAAGAAAGTAAGATTGTGTAACAAAATGGTCTTCTTGGTATGGCTTCGCTTTTGTTTCTTTGTTTCTTGCAGGGTTTTGGGTCATTGTTTTTGCTACTTGCTAGTGGTGTTTATGTCTGATTCTTTTTCCTCTATACTATTCCCAGTGAGATTTACCTTTGTTCAAATGATGTTCGACTTTGAGAGTAATCTTTAAACAGCAAGTTGCAATTTCATTATTTTGTTTAGACATTGTCTAGTTTCTCTCGTTTTGTATTTTGTTATAACTTGTTCTGTGTTTTCAGTTTCAGCACCACGGTGATTAAACTTGTTCTGTGTTTTCAGGAGTTGAAACAGTGAGAGCAGATGCTGCTTCAAAAAAACTTACTCTGCAGAAGAAGAGCAAGAAGAAGGTTGAGCTGTTATTTCCAAAACCAAAGATAACAATGAGAAAAAGGCTGACAATAAGACTACTACTATGGTAAGGCTCTAACTCATCTTGAAACACATACATTCAAAGCGTTTAGACTCTGACTATCGCAGGCTCTAACTTCAGCTTGAGATACGTTTCAATGATTATGTTTTGACTCGATTGATTATGAAAATGTACCAAGAAGTAGACTTTCTCATACTTACTTGTGGCTTAAGTAACATTCATCTTCTGAGATTACTCTTACCATTCATTTGTAAACGAACTGTAGCCATTATCATCTAGATGCTCATATGGATGATTAACTATATGACTTGCTAGATATAACTATATGATCTGTTCTTGAATTTCTTGTTAGAATGTTGTGAGCACAGTGGTGTTGAAACTGAACTGTTCATGTGATGGTTGTATCAAGAGCATTTACAAGACTATCTCTAAGACCAAAGGTCAGACTTCACTCATGGCCTCTTATTTCATCACTGTTGACTTATATTGAACTTTGTGTTTTGTTATTGGCTCATAACAGTACTTGTGTCAACGGTATTGAGTTATGTGTTGTGTACCAAGTCAAAATGGACAAGGAGAAGGAAGTGGTAACAGTCAAAATGGACAAGGAGAAGGAAGTGGCTCTATATTTTGTATGTTTTAAATTTCATGAAATGCAAAATGATTTTGGTTTTATAAAACATATGTTTATCAATTGTAACAAAATAAGTTATACTTAAAATAAATTAATTTTCAAAATATTAATTTTTATTCTTAAGAACCCCTAATGAGGTTCTGCCATTGGAGGAAGAAAAAATTTAGAATTCTTAATGAGCTTCTTATCTTTCAATTAATCAAAATTTATGTTAAAAAAATTGGTAAGAACCAATTTTACCATTGGAGATTCTTACCATTGGAGATAGTGTCAGGCCTAAACCCCATTTAGTAACGTTTTCAGTATATATATATATATATATATATTATACCATATATATATATTATACTATGGTATCTCATCTTAAAGTGTTACAAACAAATTCTGTTTTATATACATTTTCAAATTACTACAGTGATCATATTTAATCAAAGAGAAACGAATTATTACGATATGTATTGCTGAAATCATTACGATAGATTATTGCTGGAAGAGATAAACATACATATATATAACTCGGAGAGAAAGCAAACAAAGAAATAAAACAAACGAAATATAAAACATGCAAGGTAATATTAAAAAAGGCAACACGTTGATTGATTATACAAGAGTTTACGTCTTAATATATCCTCAAGGGTGTGGAGGCAACGGAGGCCATTTGCCGAACTTGGGGTGAATGTATTTAGGAGGAAGAGGCGGCAACTTTGGAAGCGGTGGAAGCGGCGGACATGGCTTCTTCGGAATCACCACCGGTGGTATGTATATTGGTACCGGCGGAGGACATGGCTTCTTTGGAATCACCACTGGTGGTATGTATATTGGTACCGGCGGAGGACATGGCTTCTTCGGAATCACCACCGGTGGTATGTATATTGGTACTGGCGGAGGACATGGCTTCTTTGGGATCACAACCGGTGGTTTGTAGATTGGCGGATGCTCTATCTTTGGCGGCGGCTCGTAGATTGGAACCGGCGGTGGGTGCTCTATCTTCGGCGCTTTAGGCGGACACGGTTTCTTCGGCGGCTTGTGGACTGGAACCGGTGGTGGATCAACTTTCTTCGGCGGTTTAGGTGGACAAGGCTTCTTTACCGGTGGTTTGTGGACTGGCACCGGCGGTGGATCAACTTTCTTCGGCGGTTTAGGTGGACAAGGCTTCTTTACCGGTGGTTTGTGGACTGGCACCGGCGGTGGAAGCTCGATCTTCGGTGGCTTAGGGGGACATGGCTTCTTCGGGATCGGCGGTGGCTTGTGCACCGGAACCGGAGGTGGGTGCTCTATCTTTGGCGGAGGCTTATAAACCGGAGCCGGAGGTGGGTACTCTACCTTTGGTGGTGGTTCGTAAACCGGAACAGGAGGTGGGTGCTCAATCTTCGGCGATTTAGGTGGACAAGGCTTCTTAGGAATCGGAGGTGGAAGCTCCACCTTTGGTGGTGGCTCGTAAACCGGGACAGGTGGTGGAACCTCTGCCTTCGGGGGCGGATCGTAAACCGGAACCGGAGGAGGAACCTCCGCGGGTGGGGTGTATATAGGTGGGCAAGGCTTCTTGAATTTAGGAAACGGTGGAAGTACCAAAGGTGGAGGTAAAGGGAAATGATGATCAAAACCCTTAAAAGGAGGTAACTTAGGCGTATGCCAAAAGAATTTCGAAACACAAACTTCGGGTGAAAATTTCAGATTTTGTTTGAGACCCAAAACGTGTTTATCTCCGGATTTGGATAAAAACACAATCTTGGTGGACTCGAGGCCGTCGTGAGCCGGACAAGGGGTTCCCGCGGCGCTGTGGAGCTGAGCGTAACACTCCTCCTTTAAAGCTCCGTCGTCGGAGACAATGTCGTGAGGAATATTAAGACCAAACTTTCCTTTGTCATCAATGTTTCCGGAACCTTTTGTAACAAAATGGCCTTTATTCACCTTACAGTCGATCGTCACTCGGAGTCCTATAATAGATAACACCACACATTGATCAAATAATAACAAAAAAAATTGAACTACATATACATATATATTAGAAAAGTTATTTAGTGTGGATATAAAAAGTTACCTGAGAATGCATGGGGGGTTTTGATTTTGCTCTCGGCGTAACCGACAACTTCAACGACACGAGCGAGTGAGAGAGTCGCTGAAAAGAGTACCGACGCGAGAAGGAAGAGTACGCAGGGAACCGAACCTCGAGGTTCGGGTAAGATCCTCATTGGGATTCTCACCCTCTGAGATTTCTGACACACTTGTCTTCCGTTTGCTGAAAATATAACGTTTATAAGAAGAAAGAAACTAAACTATATATGATATATGTAGATTATTACTGGAGAAAGTGATATGATTATACCCAGACTTCTTCTAGTTTATATAATGGTCTCACCGAAGGTTTTTTTGAAGATGGATCGTAATTATTACTTCCTGATTAACCTTCATTTTTTTGTTACCAACAATAATTGGACTCGGCGGTTTCTATTATTTTGTATCATTTATTTAATGTCATCATGGTCCATCTTATTGTTGTTATATTCGGTACTTTATTATATTTTCATGCTGGGTGGTTGAAACTAATTGACTTTTTTGTTCCTTAATACGACAACGGCATTCAAATTTTTACTTTTTGTTTCCCTCATCAACGTTATTGCACGAGACACATATATATCACTTTTTTTTTTTGATAAAAAATGGGTGGGTGGAACTTTTGCCACACGAAACCTTTTGATCAGTGAACACGGTTATTATTATTTTTTTTTTGTTATAGAGATTGCAGGATGAGCATGCATATATTGTAACTTTTGATTTGTTTCACACAAACGCTATAGACTTATAGTTGTGATATGGAAAAAGAAAGAAGAATTGAATTGAATTAGTGCGTCTCTGTTCCAGTTCACCAACCCAAAATTGAAGCGAATCACATTACAGTTGGAAGAGAAAACTTAAATGTTTATGGAAAAAAAAAGAGATAATCACACTACATGTCGGCTTGTAGTACTTCTTGTCCACTCCTTATTAATTCCTTTACCGGAAATCAATCTAACAAATATTCTTAATCTTTATAAATAATCCATGTAATGTATATTATATATATATATAATATATAACACGAACCGTATATTAAAAAAAGTAACAAACTAACGAAACTGGTACGAGAGATGAGGTTTAATTTATTGGCATTTTGGTTAGATGGAGAGACAAAGTTAATAATTACTTATCATCAATCTACTTCGTCTTTGAAGTTGGCCAGGCCCTTCAATTATAGCAGCCAGCTCAAAAGCCTACTACTATTTCTTCTTCTTTTTTTTTTTTTTGGGAAAACAATTTAGAGTCGACGAACAGTT